>JAUCMO010000102.1:0-10681 GCA_032399605.1 Melipona beecheii
CCTAGAATGTCATGTACCCCTGATACAATGTTCCAAATTTAAGAGGAGTACGTCATCTCTAGTTCTCGAGATATGATGGACTTTAGTTTCAATGGAAAGACGCCTGTAACAGGAGAACTGTTTGTCCGGCTGGCATAGTCATGCCACCTCCCAAGAATGTCATATACGCCCTGATAGAATGTTCCAAATATCAGAGGAGTATACCTTCTAGTTCTCGAGATATGATGGACTTTAATTTTAAGGAAAGACGCCTGTAACAGGAGAACTGCTCGTCTGCCTGGCATGTCATGCCACCTCCTAGAATGTCATGTACCCCTGATACAATGTTCCAAATTTAAGAGGAGTACGTCATCTCTGTTCTCGAGATATGATCGACTTTAGTTTCAATGAAAGACGCCTGTAGTAGGAGAACTGTTTGTCCGGCTGGCATAGTATGCCACCTCCAAGAAGGTCATATACCCCTGATAGAATGTTCCAAATATCAGAGGAGTATACCTTCTAGGAGTATACCCTTCTAGTTCTCGAGACATGATGATGGACTTTAATTTTAAGGAAAGACGCCTGCAATAGGAGAACTCAGGTTTCCGTCCTGGCCTGTAATGTCATGCCACCTCCTAGAATGTCATGTACGCCTGATAAAATGCTCCAAATTCTAAGAGGAGAGCATAAGACTAGTTCTCGAGATATGATGGACTTAATTTTAAGGAAAGACGCCTGTAACAGGAGAACTGCTGTCTGCGTGGCATGTCATGCCACCTTAGAATATCACGTACCCTGATACAATCTTCCAAATTTAAGAGGAGTACGTCATCTCACTCGAGATAATGACTTAGTTTCAATGAAAGACGCCTGTAGTAGGAGAGAATCAGTTTGTCCGGCTGGCATAGTATGCCACCTCCAAGAAGGTCATATACCCCTGATAGAATGTTCCAAATATCAGAGGAGTATACTCTAGTTCTCGAGATATGATGGACTTTAATTTAAGGAAAGACGCCTTTAACAGGAGAACTGTTTGTCTGGCTGGCATAGTATGCCACCTCCAAGAAGGTCATATACCCCCTGATAGAATGTTCCAAATATAAGAGGAGTATACGTCATCTAGTTCTCGAGATATGATGGACTTTAGTTTAAGGAAAGACGCCTGTAACAGGAGAACTTTTGGTCTGCCTGGCATGCCATGCCACCCTCCTAGAATGTCATGTACGCCTGATACAATGTTCCAATGTCATGCCACCTCCTAGAATGTCATGTACCCCTGATACAATGTTCCAAATTTAAGAGGAGTACGTCATCTAGTTCTCGAGATATGATGGACTTAGTTTCAATGAAAGACGCCTGTAACAGGAGAACTGTTTGTCCGGCTGGCATAGTATGCCACCTCCAAGAAGGTCATATACCCCTGATAGAATGTTCCAAATATAAGAGGAGTATACATTCTAGTTCTCGAGATATGATGGACTTTAATTTTAAGGAAAGACGCCTGTAACAGGAGAACTTGTGGTCTGCCTGGCATGCCATGCCACCTCCTAGAATGTCATGTACCCCTGATACAATGTTCCAAATTTAAGAGGAGTATACATTCTAGTTCTCGAGATATGATGGACTTTAATTTTAAGGAAAGACGCCTGTAACAGGAGAACTGCTCGTCCGCCTGGCATGTCATGCCACCTCCTAGAATGTCATGTACCCCTGATACAATGTTCCAAATTTAAGAGGAGTATACATTCTAGTTCTCGAGATATGATGGACTTTAATTTTAAGGAAAGACGCCTGTAACAGGAGAACTGTTTGTCTGGCTGGCATGTCATGCCACCTCCTAGAATGTCATATACCCCTGATAGAATGTTCCAAATTTAAGAGGAGTATACGTCATTCTAGTTCTCGAGATATGATGGACTTTAATTTTAAGGAAAGACGCCTGTAACAGGAGAACTTGTGGTCTGCCTGGCATGCCATGCCACCTCCTAGAATGTCATGTACCCTGATACAATGTTCCAAATTTAAGAGGAGTATTATTCAAGTTCTCGAGATATGATGGACTTTAATTTTAAGGAAAGACGCCTGTACAGGAGAATTGTTTCTGTCTGCGGCATGTCATGCCACCTTCCTAGAATATCACGTACCCCTGATACAATCTTCCAAATTTAAGAGGAGGCCGTCATCTCGTTCTCGAGATATGGTCGACTTAGTTTCAATGAAAGACTCCCTATAGTAGGAGAACATGGTCCGGCTGGCATAGTATGCCACCTAAGAAGGTCATCATATACCCCTGATAGAATGTTCCAAATATCAGAGGAGTATACCATCTAGTTCGAGATATGATGGACTTTAGTTTAAAAGAAAGACGCCTGTAACAGGAGAACTGCTTGTCCGGCTGGCATTAGTCATGCCACCTCCAAGAATGTCATATACGCCTGATAAAATGTTCCAAATATAAGAGGAGTATACATTCAAGTTCGAGATATGATGGACTTTAATTTTAAGGAAAGACGCCTGTAACAGGAGAGAATTGCCTCGTCTGCGTGTAATGTCATGCTACCTCCTAGAATGTCATGTACCCCTGATAAAATCTTCCAAATTTAAGAGAGGAGTATGCTATCCAAGTCTCGAGATATGGTGGACTTAGTTTCGCAAGGAAAGACGCCTGTAACAGGAGAACTGTTTGTCCGGCTGGCATGTCATGCTACCCTCCTAGAAGGTCATATACCCCGATAGAATGTTCCAAATTTAAGAGGAGTATATCATCTAGTTCTCGAGGATATGGTCGACTTTAATTTCAAGTGAAAGACGCCTGTACAGGAGAACTGTTTGTCCGGCTGGCATAGTATAGCCACCTCTCCAAGAAGGTCGTATACCCCTGATAGAATGTTCCAAATTATCAGAGGAGGCTACCTTCTAGTTCTCGAGATATGATGGACTTTAATTTTAAGGAAAGACGCCTGTAACAGGAGAACTGCTCGTCCGCCTGTAATGTCATGCCACTCCTAGAATGTCATGTACGCCTGATACAATGTTCCAAATTTAAGAGGAGTATACATTCTAGTTCTCGAGATATGATGGACTTTAATTTTAAGGAAAGACGCCTGTAACAGGAGAACTTTTGTCTGCCTGGGCATGTCATGCCACCTCCTAGAATGTCATATACCCCTGATACAATGTTCCAAATTTAAGAGGAGTATACATTCTAGTTCTCGAGATATGATGGACTTTAATTTTAAGGAAAGACGCCTGTAACAGGAGAACTGTTGGTCTGCCTGGCATGTCATGCCACCTCCTAGAATGTCATGTACCCCTGATACAATGTTCCAAATTTAAGAGGAGTATACGTTCTAGTTCTCGAGATATGATGGACTTTAATTTTAAGGAAAGACGCCTGTAACAGGAGAACTGTTTGTCTGCCTGGCATGTATGCCACCTCCAAGAATGTCATGTACCCCTGATAGAATGTTCCAAATTTAAGAGGAGTATACATTCTAGTTCTCGAGATATGATGGACTTTAATTTTAAGGAAAGACGCCTGTAACAGGAGAACTGTTGGTCTGCCTGGCATGCCATGCCACCTCCTAGAATGTCATGTACGCCTGATACAATGTTCCAAATTTAAGAGGAGTATACATTCTAGTTCTCGAGATATGATGGACTTTAATTTTAAGGAAAGACGCCTGTAACAGGAGAACTGTTTGTCTGCCTGGCATAGTCATGCCACCTCCTAGAATGTCATGTACCCCTGATACAATGTTCCAAATTTAAGAGGAGTACGTCATCTAGTTCTCGAGATATGATGGACTTTAATTTTAAGGAAAGACGCCTGTAACAGGAGAACTGTTTGTCTGGCTGGCATAGTATGCCACCTCCTAGAATGTCATATACCCCTGATAGAATGTTCCAAATTTAAGAGGAGTATACATTCTAGTTCTCGAGATATGATGGACTTTAATTTTAAGGAAAGACGCCTGTAACAGGAGAACTGTTTGTCTGCCTGGCATGCCATGCCACCTCCTAGAATGTCATGTACCCCTGATACAATGTTCCAAATTTAAGAGGAGTACGTCATTCTAGTTCTCGAGATATGATGGACTTTAATTTCAAAGGAAAGACGCCTGTAACAGGAGAACTGTTTGTCTGGCTGGCATAGTCATGCCACCTCCTAGAATGTCATATACCCCTGATAGAATGTTCCAAATTTAAGAGGAGTATACGTTCTAGTTCTCGAGATATGATGGACTTTAATTTTAAGGAAAGACGCCTGTAACAGGAGAACTTGTGGTCTGCCTGGCATGCCATGCCACCTCCTAGAATGTCATGTACCCCTGATACAATGTTCCAAATTTAAGAGGAGTATACATTCTAGTTCTCGAGATATGATGGACTTTAATTTTAAGGAAAGACGCCTGTAACAGGAGAACTTGTTTGTCTGCCTGGCATGTCATGCCACCTCCTAGAATGTCATGTACCCCTGATACAATGTTCCAAATTTAAGAGGAGTATACATTCTAGTTCTCGAGATATGATGGACTTTAATTTTAAGGAAAGACGCCTGTAACAGGAGAACTGTTTGTGGTCTGCCTGGCATGCCATGCCACCTCCTAGAATGTCATGTACGCCTGATACAATGTTCCAAATTTAAGAGGAGTATACATTCTAGTTCTCGAGATATAGATGGACTTTAATTTTTAAGGAAAGACGCCTGTAACAGGAGAACTGTTGGTCTGCCTGGCATGTCATGCCACCTCCTAGAATGTCATGTACGCCTGATACAATGTTCCAAATTTAAGAGGAGTATACATTCTAGTTCTCGAGATATGATGGACTTTAATTTTAAGGAAAGACGCCTGTAACAGGAGAACTTGCTGTCTGCCTGGCATGTCATGCCACCTCCTAGAATGTCATGTACCCTGATACAATGTTCCAAATTTAAGAGGAGTATACATTCTAGTTCTCGAGATATGATGGACTTTAGTTTTAAGGAAAGACGCCTGTAACAGGAGAACTGTTTGTCTGGCTGGCATAGTATGCCACCTCCAAGAATGTCATATACCCCTGATAGAATGTTCCAAATATAAGAGGAGTATACATTCTAGTTCTCGAGATATGATGGACTTTAATTTTAAGGAAAGACGCCTGTAACAGGAGAACTGTTGGTCTGCCTGGCATGCCATGCCACCTCCTAGAATGTCATGTACGCCTGATACAATGTTCCAAATTTAAGAGGAGTATACATTCTAGTTCTCGAGATATGATGGACTTTAATTTTAAGGAAAGACGCCTGTAACAGGAGAACTGTTTGTCTGCCTGGCATGCCATGCCACCTCCTAGAATGTCATGTACCCCTGATACAATGTTCCAAATTTAAGAGGAGTATACATTCTAGTTCTCGAGATATGATGGACTTTAATTTTAAGGAAAGACGCCTGTAACAGGAGAACTGTTGGTCTGCCTGGCATGTCATGCCACCTCCTAGAATGTCATGTACGCCTGATACAATGTTCCAAATTTAAGAGGAGTATACCTCTAGCTCCGAGATACATTTTGACTTTAATTTTAAGGAAAGACGCCTGTAACAGGAACGTCGTCCGCCTGTATTGCCATGCCACCTCCTAGAATGTCATGTACGCCTGATAAAATGTTCCAAATTTAAGAGGAGTATACCCTTCTAGTTCGAGATATGATGGATTTTAATTTTAAGGAAAGACGCCTGTAACAGGAGAACTGTTTGTCCGGCCTGTAGAATGCCATGCCACCTCCTAGAATGTCATGTACGCCTGATAAAATGTTCCAAATTTAAGAGGAGAATAAGACATTCTAGGAGTTCTCGAGATATGATGGACTTTAATTTTAAGGAAAGACGCCTGTTCCAACAGGAGAAACGTTCTGGTCTGCCTTTAGTTTTGGCATGTCATGCCACCTCCTAGAATGTCATGTACCCCTGATACAATAGTTCCAAATTTAAGAGGAGTACGTCATCTCGTTCTCGAGATATGATGGACTTAGTTCAATGAAAGACGCCTGTAACAGGAGAACTGTTTGTCCGGCTGGCATAGTATGCCACCTCCAAGAAGGTCAGTAAGTACCCCTGATAGCGTTCCAAATATCAGAGGAGTACGTCATCTTAGTTCTCGAGATATGATGGATTTTAATTTAAGGAAAGACGCCTGTACAGGAGAACTGTTTGTCTGCCTGTCATGTCATGCCACCTCCTAGAATGTGTCATATACCCCTGATAGAATGTTCCAAAATTTAAGAGGAGTACGTCATTCTAGTTCTCGAGATATGATGGACTTAGGTTTAAATGAAAGACGCCTGTAGTAGGAGAACTTGTCTGCCTGGCATGTCATGCCACCTCCTAGAAGGTCATGTACCCCTGATAGAACAATATTCCAAATTTAAGAGGAGTACGTCATCTGTTCTCGAGATATGATGGACTTTTAATTTCAATGAAAGACGCCTGTAACAGGAGAACTTTTGTCCGGCTGGCATGTATATGCCACCTCCAAGAATGTCATATACCCCTGATAGAATGTTCCAAATATTAAGAGGAGTATACATTCTAGTTCTCGAGATATGATGGACTTTAATTTTAAGGAAAGACGCCTGTAACAGGAGAACTTGTGGTCTGCCTGTAATGCCATGCCACTCCTAGAATGTCATGTAACGCCTGATACAATGTTCCAAATTTTAAGAGGAGTATACATTCTAGTTCTCGAGATATGATGGACTTTAATTTTAAGGAAAGACGCCTGTAACAGGAGAGAATCCCAGGTCTGCCTGGCATGTCATGACACCTCCTAGAATGTCATGTACCCCTGATACAATGTTCTTGATTTAAGAGGAGTACGTCATCTCTAGTTCTCGAGATATGATGGACTTAGTTTCAAATGAAAGACGCCTGTAGTAGGAGGAGAACTGTTTGTCCGGCTGGCATAGTATGCCACCTCCAAGAAGGTCATAGACCCTAGATAGAATGTTCCAAATTTCAGTGAGTATACCGTTCTAGCTCGAGATATGATGGACTTTAAATCTTAAGGAAAGACGCCTTAGTAGGAGAACTGTTGTCTGCCTGGCATGTATGCCACCTCCTAGAATGTCATATACCCCTGATAGAATGTTCCAAATATCAGAGGAGTATACATTCTAGTTCGAGATATGATGGACTTTAGTTTAAGGAAAGACGCCTGTAACAGGAGAACTGGTATGCCTGTCATGCCATGCCACCTCCTAGAATGTCAGGTACGCCTGATATACAATAAGTTCCAAATTTTAAGAGGAAAGTTAACTTGTTCCCGAGATAGGACTGACTTAGTTTCAAGGAAAGACGAAAATGAGGGAGAACCGCTTGTCTGCCTGGAATAGTATGCCACCTCCTAGAATGTCATCATGTACGCCTGATAGAATGTTGGAAATATTAAGAAGAGTTATCTAGTTCTCCGGAGATATGTGATGGACTTTAATTTTAAGGAAAGACGCCTGCAAAGGAGAGAACTGCTCGTCTGCCTGGCGTGCCAGGACACCTCCTAGAATGTCAAGTGTACCCCTGATACAACGTTCTGAATTTAAGAGGAATACGTCATCTCAAGTGTTCCTCGAGATATGATGACTTTAGTTTTAAGGAAAGACGCCTGTAGTAGGAGAACTGTTTGTCCGGCTGGCATAGTATGCCACCCCAAGAAGGTCATATACCCCTTTTGATAGACTGTTTCCCAAATTTCAGAGGAGTATACGTTCTAGTTCTCGAGATATGATGGACTTTAATTTTAAGGAAAACGACTGTAACATGAGAACTTGTGGTATGCCTGGCTGTCATCATGCCACCTCCTAGAATGTCATGTACGACTGGATACAATGTTCCAAATTTAAGAGGAGTACGTCATTCTAGTTCTCGAGATATGATCGACTTAGTTTCAATGAAAGACGCCTGTAGTAGGAGAACTGTTTGTCCGGCTGGCATAGTATGCCACCTCCAAGAAGGTCATATACACCTGATAGAATGTTCCAAATATCAGAGGAGTATACCTTCTAGTTCTCGAGATATGATGGACTTTAGTTTTAAGGAAAGACGCCTGTAACAGGAGAATCCTGTTGTATGCCTGGCATGTCATGCCACCTCCTAGAATGTCATATATATATCCTGATACAATGTTCCAAATTTAAGAGGAGTATACATTCTAGTTCTCGAGAGATATGATGGACTTTAGTTTTAAGGAAAGACGCCTGTAACAGGAGAACTTTGTGGTCTGCCTGGCATGCCATGCCACCTCCTAGAATGTCATGTATGCCTGATACAATGTTCCAAATTTAAGAGGAGTATACCATCTAGTTCTCGAGATATGATGGACTTAATTTTTTAAGGAAAGACGCCTGTAACAGGAGAACTCAGGGTATGCCTGGCATGTCATGCCACCCCTACAATGTCTTGTACGCCTGATACAATGTTCCAAATTTTAAGAGGAGTACGTCATCCCAGTTCTCGAGATATGATGGACTTCTAATTACAAGGAAAGACGCCTGTAATAGGAGAAGTGTTTGTCTGCCTGGCATGCCATGCCACCTCCTAGAATGTCATATACGCCTGATAGAATGTTCCAAATTTAAGAGGAGTATACATATTCTAGACTCGAGATATGAATGGACTTTAATTTTATGGAAAGGCGCCTGTAACAGGGAGAACTGCTCGTCTGCCTGCTCATGTCATGCCACCTCCTAGAATGTCATGTACCCCTGATAATGTTCCAAATTTAAGAGGAGTACGTCATCGAAGTTCTGAGAGATATGATCGACTTAGTTTCAATGAAACACGCCTGTAGTAGGAGAACTGTTTGTCCGGCTGGTATAGTATGCCACCTCCAAGAAGGTCATATACCCCAGATAGAATGTTCCAAATTTCAGAGGAGTATACATTCCGAGATATGATGGACTTTAATTTTAAGGAAAGACGCCTGTAACAGGAGAACTTGTATGCCTGGCCTGTCATGCCACCTCCTAGAATGTCATGTACTGATACAATGTTCCAAATTTCCAAGAGAGTATACATTCTAGTTCTCGAGATATGATGGACTTTAATTTTAAGGAAAGGCGCCTGTAACAGCAGAGAACTTGTGGTCTGCCTGGCATAGTATGCCACCTCCAAAAGGTCTGCGTACCCCTGATAGAATGTTCCAAATTTAAGAGGGAGTATACCTCGTTCCTCGAGATGATGCAGGACTTTAGTAAAATGAAAAGACGCCTGTAACAGGAGAATCCGTCGGTCTGCCTGGCATAGCCATGCCACCTCCTAGAATGTCAGCGTACCCCTGATACAATGTTCCAAATTTAAGAGGAGTATATCTTCTAGTTTGAGATATGATGGACTTTATTTTTAAGGAAAGACGCCTGTAACAGGAGAACTTGTTTGTCTGCCTGGCATAGTATGCCACCCTAGAAGGTCATGTACGCCTGATACAATGTTCCAAATTTAAGAGGAGTATACATTCTAGTTCTCGAGATATGATGGAATTTAATTTTAAGGAAAGACGCCTGTAACAGGAGAACTTGTGGTCTGCCTGGCATGCCATGCCACCTTGTAGAATGTCATACGCATGATACAATGTTCCAAATTTAAGAGGAGTATACATTCTAGTTCGAGATATGATGGACTTTAATTTAAGGAAAGACGCCTGTAGTAGGAGAACTGTTTGTCCAGCTGGGTCTAGTCATGCCACCTCCAAGAAGGTCATCATATACCCAGATAGAATGTTCCAAATTTCAGAGGAGTACGTCGTCTAGTTCTCGGAGATATGATCGACTTAGTTTCAATGAAAGACGCCTGTAGTAGGAGAACTGTTTGTCCGCCTGGCATAGTATGCCACCTCCTAGAATGTCATGTACCCCTGATAGAATGTTCCAAATTTAAGAGGGAGTATACATTCTAGTTCTCTCCTAGATATGATGGACTTTAATTTTAAGGAAAGACGCCTGTAACAGGAGAACTGCTGGTCTGCCTGGCATGCCATGCCACCTCCTAGAATGTCATGTACCCCTGATACAATGTTCCAAATTTAAGAGGAGTACGTCATCTAGTTCTCGAGATATGATGGACTTTATTTTAAGGAAAGACGCCTGTAGTAGGAGAACTGTTTGGTATGCCTGGTATAGTATGCCACCTCCAAGAATGTCATATACCCCTGATAGAATGTTCCAAATTTAAGAGGAGTATACATCTAGTTCTCGAGATATGATGGACTTTAATTTTAATGAAAGACGCCTGTAACAGGAGAACTGTTCGTCCGCCTGGCATGCCATGCCACCTCCTAGAATGTCATGTACCCCTGATACAATGTTCCAAATTTAAGAGGAGTACGTCATCTAGTTCTCGAGATATGATGGACTTTTATTTCAAATGGAAAGACGCCTGTAGTAGGAGAACTGTTTGTCTGCCTGGCATGCCATGCCACCTCCAAGAAGGTCATATACCCCTGATAGAATGTTCCAAATTTAAGAGGAGTATACATTCTGTTCTCGAGAGATATGGACTTTAATTTTTAAGGAAAGACGCCTGTAGTAGGAGAACTGCTTGTATGGCTGGCATAGTATGCCACCTCCAAGAAGGTCATATACCCCTGATAGAATGTTCCAAATATAAGAGGAGTATACATCTCTAGTTCAGGAACCTCTGACTTGGAACCTCTCTGACAAAGCTTGATAAGCA
>JAUCMO010000104.1:0-10317 GCA_032399605.1 Melipona beecheii
TTTATCACTCAGGAAATCATTATTTTAGATGAAGTATGTATTGAAGAGACTGATACATTCGAAATGCGCTTCCGAAACTCATGTTTCGAATGATACATCATTATATCGCTCGCAATTAAAGGGTTCGATGATTGTTTCAGTTGTGATTGGACATCGGTGGGTGAACAGACGTCGACAGAAACGATTTTCCGTTCTTTATCTTTGAGGAAATGGTTATTTTAGCTGAAGTATGTGTTTCAGAGAGAGATAAATGCGAAATGTGCCTCCGAAACTCATGTTTCGAATGTTAAATCATTATATCGCTCGCAATTGAAGGGTTCGATGATTGTTTCAATTGTGATTGGACATCGGTGGGTGAACAGACGTCGACAGAAACGATTTTCCGAAATTTATCATTGAGTAAATGGCTATTTTAGCTGAAGTATGTGTTGAAGAGAGAGATACATTCGAAATGCGCTTCCGAAACTCACGTTTCGAATGTTAAATCATTATATCGCTCGCAATTGAAGGCTTCGGTGATTGTTTCGATTGTGATTGAACATCGGTGGATGAACAGAGGACGACAGAAACGATTTTCCGATCTTTATCATTGAGGAAATGGTTATTTTAGCTGAAGTGTGTGTTGAACAGAGAGATACATTCGAAATGCGCTTCCGAAACTCAGGTTTCGAATGTTAAAACATTATATCGCTCGCAATTGAAGTCTTCGATGATTGTTTCAATGGTGATTGGACATCGGTGGATGAACAGACGTCGACAGAAACGATTTTCCGATCTTTATCATTGAGGAAATGGTTATTTTAGCTGAAGTGTGTGTTGAACAGAGAGATGCATGCGAAATGTGCTTCGAAACTCATGTTTCGAATGTTAAATCATTATATCCCTCGCAGTTGAAGGCTTCGATGATTGTTTCAATTGTGATTGGACATCGGTGGATGAACAGAGGTCGACAGAAACGATTTTCCGATCTTTATCAGTGAGGAAATGGTTATTTTAGCTGAAGTATGTTTTGAAGAGAGAGTTACATGCGAAATGTGCTTCCGAAACTCATGTTTCGAATGTTACAACATTATATTGCCTGCAATTGATGGCTTCGATGATTGTTTCAATTGTGATTAGACTTCGGAGAATGAACAGAGGTCGACAGAAAGGATTTTCCGATCTCTATCATTGAGGAAATGGTTATTTTAGCTGAAGTGTGTGTTGAACAGAGAGATACATCCGAAATGAGCTTCCGAAACTCATGTTTCGAATGTTAAATCATTATATCGCTCGCAATTGAAGGCTTCGATGATTGTTTCAATTGTGATTGGACATCGGTGAAAGAACAGACGTCGACAGAAGCGATTTTCCGATCTTTATCATTGAGGAAATGGTTATTTTAGCTGTAGTATGTGTTGAAGAGAGAGATACATGCGAAATGTGCTTCCGAAAATCATGTTTCGAATGTTAAATCATTATATCGCTCGCAGTTGAAGGCTTCGATGATTGTTTCAATTGTGATTGGACATCGGTGGATGAACAGACGTCGACAGAAGCGATTTTCCGAACTTTATCATTGAGGAAATGGTTATTTTAGCTGAAGTATGTGTTGAAGAGAGAGATACATTCGAATGTAAGCCCGAAACTCATGTTTCGAATGTTAAATCATTATATCGCTCGCAAATTGAAGGCTTCGATTATTGTTTCAATTGTGATTGGACATCGGTGGATGAACAGAGGACGACAGAAACGATTTTTCCGATCTTTATCATTGAGGAAATGGTTATTTTAGCTGAAGTGTGTGTTGAACAGAGAGAGATACATGCGAAATGTGCTTCGAAACTCATGTTTCGAATGTTAAAACATTATATCGCTCGCAATTGAAGGCTTCGATGATTGTTTCAATTGTGATTGGACATCGGTGGATGAACAGACGTCGACAGAAACGATTTTCCGATCTTTATCATTGAGGAAATGGTTATTTTAGAGGAAGTATGTGTTGAAGAGAGAGATATGCGTATCGTGCTTCGAAACTCATGTTTCGAATGTTAAATCATTATATCGCTCGCAATTGAAGGGTTCTATGATTGTTTCAATTGTGATGGGACTTCGGTGGATGAACAGAGGTCGACAGAAACGATTTTCCGATCTTTATCATTGTGGAAGTGGTTATTTTAGCTGAAGTATGTTTTGAAGAGACTGATACATTCGAAATGCGCCTCCGAAACTCATGTTTGAAATGTTAAATCATTATATCGCTCGCAATTAAGGCTTCGATGATTGTTTCAATTGTGATTGGACATCGGTTAATGAACAGAGGCCGACAGAAACGATTTTCCGACCTTTATCATTGAGGAAATGGTTATTTTAGCTGAAGTGTGTGTTGAACAGAGAGATGCATGCGAAATGTGCTTCGAAACTCAAGTTTCGAATGTTAAATCATTATATCGCTCGCAATTGAAGGCTTCGATGATTGTTTCAATTGTGGTTGGACATCGGTGGATGAACAGAGGTCGACACAATCGATTTTCCGATCTTTATCACTCAGGAAATGATTATTTTAGATGAAGTATGTTTTGAAGAGACTGATACATTCGAAATATGCTTCCCGAAACTCTGTTTCGAATGTTTAATCATTATATCGCCTGCAATTGAAGGCTTCGATGATTGTTTCAATTGTGATTGGACATCGGTGGAAGAACAGATGACGACAGAAACGATTTTTCCGATCTTTATCATTGAGGAAATGGTTATTTAGAATGAAGTGTGTGTTGAACAGAGACATACATGCGAAAATGTGCTTCCGAAACTCATGTTTCGAATGTTGAATCATTATATCGCTCGCAATTGAAGCTTCGATGATTGTTTTGGTGTGATTGGACATCGGTGGATGAACAGAGGTCGGCAGGAAACGATTTTCCGATTTTATCATTGAGGAAATGGATTATTTTAGAAAAAGTGTGTGTTTTGGAAGATACTGACATGCGAGAAATGCGCATCCGAAACTCATGTTTCGAATGTTAAATCATTATATCGCTCGCAATTGAAGGCTTCGATGATTGTTTCAATTGTGATTGGACATCGGTGGATGAACAGAGGGTGGACAGAATCGATTTTCCGATCTTTATCACTCAGGAAATGGTTATTTTTAAATGAAGTATGTTTAAAGAGAGTAGATACATTCGAAATGAGCTTCGAAAACTCATGTTTCGAATGTTAAACCATTATAATGCTCTCGCGGTTGAAGGCTTCGATGATTGTTTCAATTGTGATTGACATCGGTGGATGAACAGAGGTCGATGAAACGATTTTCCGATCTTTATCATTCAGGAAATGATTATTTTAGATGAATTGTAGTTGAACATAGAGATACATGCGAAATGTGCCTCCGAAACTCATGTTTCGAATGTTAAATCATTATATCGCTCCGCAGTTGAAGGCTTTCGATGATTGTTTCAATTGTGATTGGACATCGGTGGATGAACAGAGGTCGACGAAAACGATTTTCCGATCTTTATCATTGAGGAATGGTTATTTTAATTGAAGTGTGTGTTGAACAGAGAGATACATGCGAAATTGCATCCGAAACTCATGTTTCGAATGTTAAATCATTATATCGCTCGCAATTGATGGCTTCGATGATTGTTTCAATTGTGATTAGACATCGGAGAATGAACAGAGGTCGACAGAATCGATTTTCCGATCTTTATCACTCAGGAAATCATTATTTTAGATGAAGTATGTTTTGAAGAGACTGTTACATTCGTAATGCGCTTCCGAAACTCATGTTTCGAATGTTAAATCATTATATCGCTCGCAATTGAAGGCTTCGATGATTGTTTCAATTGTGATTGGACATCGGTTGGATGAACAGAGGACGACAGAAACGATTTTCCGATCTTTATCATTGAGGAAATGGTTATTTTAGCTGAAGTGTGTGTTGAACAGAGAGATACATACGAAATGTGCTTCCGAAACTCATGTTTCGAATGTTAAATCATTATATCGCTCGCAATTGAAGGCTTCGATGATTGTTTCAATTGTGGATTGGACATCGGTGGATGAACAGAGGTCGACAGAAACGATTTTCCGATCTTTATCATTGAGGAAATGATTATTTTAGATGAAGTATGTTTTGAAAGAGACTGATACATTGAATGCGCTTCCGAAACTCACGTTTCGAATGTTAAATCATTATATCGCTCGCAGTTGAAGGCTTCGATGATTGTTTCAATTGTGATTGGACATCGGTGGATGAACAGAGGACGACAGAAACGATTTTTCCGATCTTTATCATTGAGGAAATGGTTATTTTAGCTGAAGTGTGTGTTGAAGAGAGAGATACATGCGAAATGTGCATCCGAAACTCATGTTTCAAATGTTAAATCATTATATCGCTCGCAATTGAAGGCTTCGATGATTGTTTCAATTGTGATTGGACATCGGTGGATGAACAGAGGTCGACAGAAACGATTTTCCGATCTTTATCATTGAGGAAATGATTATTTTATCTGAAGTATGTGTTGAAAGAGAGATACATTCGAAATGTGCTTCCGAAACTCGCGTTTCGAATGTTAAATCATTATATCGCTCGCAATTGAAGGCTTCGATGATTGTTTCAATTGTGATTGGACATCGGTGGATGAACAGAGGTCGACAGAAACGATTTTCCGATCTTTATCATTCAGGAAATGATTATTTTAGCTGAAGTATGTTTTGAAGAGACTGATACATGCGAAATGCGCTTCCGAAACTCATGTTTCGAATGTTAAATCATTATATCGCTCGCAATTGAAGGCTTCGATGATTGTTTCAATTGTGATTGACATCGGCGGATGAACAGTGTTCGACAGAAACGATTTTCCGATCTTTATCATTGAGGAAATGGTTATTTTAAGTGTGTGTTGAACAGAGAGATACATACGAAATGTGCTTCGAAACTCATGTTTCGAATGTTAAATCATTATATCGCTCGCAATTGAAGGCTTCGATGATTGTTTCAATTGTGATTGGACATCAGTGGATGAACAGAGGTCGACAGAATCGATTTTCCGATCTTTATCACTCAGGAAATGATTATTTTAGATGAAGTGTGTTTTTGAACAGAAGATACATTCGAAATGCGCTTCCGAAACTCTCGTTTCGAATGTTAAATCATTATATCGCTCGCAATTGAAGGCTTCGATGATTGTTTCAATTGTTATTGGACATCGGTGAATGAACAGAGGTCGACAGAAACGATTTTCCGATCTTTATCATTGAGGGAAATGGTTATTTTAGCTGAAGTGTGTTGAAGAGAGAGATACATGCGAATGTGCATCCGAAACTCATGTTTCGAATGTTAAAATCATTATATCGCTCGCAATTGAAGGCTTCGATGATTGTTTCAATTGTGATTGGACATCGGTGGATGAACAGAGGTCGACAGAAACGATTTTCCGATCTTTATCACTCAGGAAATGATTATTTTAGCTGAAGTGTGTGTTTAAGAGGGAGATACATGCGAAATGTGCTTCCGAAACTCATGTTGCGAATGTTAAATTATTATATCGCCTGCAATTGATGGCTTCGATGATTGTTTCAATTGTGATTAGACTTCGGTGGATGAACAGAGGTCGACAGAAACGATTTTCCGATCTTTATCATTGAGGAAATGGTTATTTTAGCTGAAGTATGTGTGTTGAGAGAGAGATACATTGCGAAATGTGCTTCCGAAACTCATGTTTCGAATGTTAAATCTTTATATCGCCTGCAATTGATGGCTTCGATGATTGTTTCAATTGTGATTGGACTTCGGAGAATGAACAGAGGTCGACAGATTCGATTTTCCGATCTTTATCATTGAGGAAATGGTTATTTTAGATGAAGTGTGTTCTGAAGAGAGATACATTCGAAATGCGCTTCGAAACTCATGTTTCGAATGTTAAATCATTATATCGCTCGCAATTGAAGGCTTCGATGATTGTTTCAATTGTGATTGGACATCGGTGGATGAACAGAGGACGACAGAAACGATTTTCCGATCTTTATCATTGAGGAAATGGTTATTTTAGCTGAAGTGTGTGTTGAACAGAGAGATGCATGCGAAATGTGCTTCGAAACTCATGTTTCGAATGTTAAATCATTATATCCCTCGCAGTTGAAGGCTTCGATGATTGTTTCAATTGTTATTGGACATCGGTGAATGAACAGAGGTCGACAGAAACGATTTTCCGATCTTTATCATTGAGGAAATGGTTATTTTAGCTGAAGTGTGTGTTGAAGAGAGAGATACATGCGAAATGCGCTTCCGAAACTCATGTTTCGAATGTTAAATCATTATATCGCTCGCAATTGAAGGCTTCGATGATTGTTTCAATTGTGATTGGACATCGGTGGATGAACAGAGGACGACAGAAACGATTTTCCGATCTTTATCACTCAGGAAATGATTATTTTAGCTGAAGTATGTTTTGAAGAGACTGATACATTCGAATGCGCTTCCGAAACTCACGTTTCGAATGTTAAATCATTATATCGCTCGCAATTGAAGGCTTCGATGATTGTTTCAATTGTGATTGGACATCGGTGAATGAACAGAGGACGACAGAAACGATTTTCCGATCTTTATCATTGAGGAAATGGTTATTTTAGATGAAGTGTATTGAAAGAGAGATACATGCTGAAATGTGCATCCGAAACTCATGTTTCGAATGTTAAATCATTATATCGCTCGCAATTGAAGGCTTCTGATGATTGTTTCAATTGTGATTGACATCGGTGGATGAACAGAGGTCGACAGAAACGATTTTCCGATCTTTATCATTGAGGAAAATGGTTATTTTAGCTGAAGTGTGTGTTGAAGAGAGAGAGACATGCGAATGTGCATCCGAAAACTCGTTTCGAATGTTAAATCATTATATCGCTCGCAATTGAAGGCTTCGATGATTGTTTCAATTGTGATTGGACATCGGTGGATGAACAGAGGACGACAGAAACGATTTTCCGATCTTTATCATTGAGGAAATGGTTATTTTAGATGAAGTATGTGTTGAAGAGAGAGAGATACATTCGAAATGTGCAATC
This sequence comes from Melipona beecheii, assembly GCA_032399605.1. Classification (NCBI taxonomy): domain Eukaryota; kingdom Metazoa; phylum Arthropoda; class Insecta; order Hymenoptera; family Apidae; genus Melipona; species Melipona beecheii. Next base: position 7,048 of record JAUCMO010000104.1, read on the forward strand.
CGAAACTCATGTTTCGAATGTTAAATCATTATATCGCCGCAATTGAAGGCTTCGATGATTGTTTCAATTGTGATTGGACATCGGTGAATGAACAGAGGTCGACAGAAACGATTTTCCGATCTTTATCACTGAGGAAATGGTTATTTTAGCTGAAGTATGTTTTGAAGAGACTGATACATTCGAAATGCGCTTCCGAAACTCATGTTTCGAATGTTAAATCATTATATCGCTCGCAATTGAAGGCTTGATGATTGTTTCAATTGTGATTGGACATCGGTGGATGAACAGAGGACGACAGAAACGATTTTCCGATCTTTATCATTGAGGAAATGGTTATTTTAGCTGAAGTGTGTGTTGAACAGAGGAAATGTGCATCCGAAACTCATGTTTCGAATGTTAAATCATTATATCGCCTGCAATTGATGGCTTCGATGATTGTTTCAATTGTGATTAGACTTCGGAGAATGAACAGAGGTCGACAGAATCGATTTTCCGATCTTTATCACTCAGGAAATGATTATTTTAGAAAAAGTATGTTTTGAAGATACTGATACATTCGAAATGCGCTTCCGAAACTCACGTTTCGAATGTTAAATCATTATATCGCTCGCAATTGAAGGCTTCGATGATTGTTTCAATTGTGATTGGACATCGGTGGATGAACAGAGGACGACAGAAACGATTTTCCGATCTTTATCATTGTGGAAATGGTTATTTTAGCTGAAGTGTGTGTTGAACAGAGAGATACATGCGAAATGTGCTTCCGAAACTCACGTTTCGAATGTTAAATCATTATATCGCTCGCAATTGAAGGCTTCGATGATTGTTTCAATTGTGATTGGACATCGGTGGATGAACAGAGGTCGACAGAATCGATTTTCCGATCTTTATCACTCAGGAAATGATTATTTTAGAAAAAGTATGTTTTGAAGATACTGATACATTCGAAATGCGCTTCCGAAACTCACGTTTCGAATGTTAAATCATTATATCGCTCGCAGTTGAAGGCTTCGATGATTGTTTCAATTGTGATTGGACATCGGTGGATGAACAGAGGACGACAGAAACGATTTTCCGATCTTTATCATTGTGGAAATGGTTATTTTAGCTGAAGTGTGTATTGAACAGAGAGATACATGCGAAATCGAATGTTAAATCATTATATCATACGCAATTGATGGCTTCGATGTTTGTTTCAATTGTGATTGGACTTCGGAGGATGAACAGAGGACGACAGAAACGATTTTTCCGATCTTTATCACCCGAAATCATTATTTTAGATGAAGTATGTGTTGAAGATACTGATACATGCGAAATGCACTGCGAAACTCATGTTTCGAATGTTAAATCATTATATCGCTCGCAATTCAAGGCTTCGATGATTGTTTCAATTGTGATTGGACATCGATTGGATGAACGGAGGTCGACGAAACGATTTTCGATCTTTATCATTGAGGAAATGATTATTTTAGATGAAGTGTGTGTTGAACAGATGCTTACATGCGAAATGTGCTTCCGAAACTCATGTTTCGAATGTTAAATCATTTATATCGCTCGCAATTGAAAAGCTTCGATGATTGTTTCAATTGTGATTGGACATCGGTTGGATGAACAGAGGGCGACAGAAACGATTTTCGATCTTTATCATTGAGGAAATGTTTATTTTAGCTGAAGTGTGTGTTGAAGAGATTGATACATGCGAAATGTGCTTCCGAAACTCATGTTTTCGAATGTTAAATCATTATATAGTTCGCAGTTGAAGGTTTCGATGATTGTTTCAATTGTGATTGGACATCGGTGGATGAACGGAGGTCGACAGAAACGATTTTCCGATCTTTTATCATTGAGGAAATGGTTATTTTAGCTGAAGTATGTTTTTGAAAGAGAGATACATTCGAAATGTGGTTCCGAAACTCATGTTTCGAATGTTAAATCATTATATCGCTCGCAATTGAAGGCTTCGATGATTGTTTCAATTGTGATTAGACATCGGTGGATGAACAGAGGTCGACAGAATCGATTTTCCGATCTTTATCCAGGAAATGATTATTTTAGATGAAGTATGTTTTGAAGAGACTGATAATTCGAATGCGCTTCCGAAATGCGTTTCGAATGTTAAATCATTATATCTCGCAGTGAAGGCTGATGATTGTTTCAATTGTGATTGGACATCGGTGGATGAACAGGAGGTCGACAGAAACGATTTTCCGATCTTTATCATTGTGGAAATGGTTATTTTAGCTGAAGTGTGTTTGAAGAGAGAGATACATTCGAAATGCGCTTCCGAACTCACGTTTCGAATGTTAAATCATTATATCGCTCGCAATTGAAGGCTTCGATGATTGTTTCAATTGTGATTGGACATCGGTGGATGAACAGAGGTCGACAGAAACGATTTTCCGATCTTTATCATTGAGGAAATGGTTATTTTAGCTGAAGTATGTTTTGAACAGAGAGATACATGCGAAATGTGTTTCCGAAACTCATGTTTCGAATGTTAAATCATTATATCGCTCGCAATTGAAGGCTTCGATGATTGTTTCAATTGTGATTGGACATCGGTGGATGAACAGAGGTCGACAGAAACGATTTTCGATCTTTATCATTGAGGAAATGGTTATTTTAGCTGAAGTGTGTGTTGAACAGAGATACATGCGAAATGTGCTTCCGAAACTCATGTTTCGAATGTTAAATCATTATATCGCCTGCAATTGATGGCTTCGATGATTGTTTCAATTGTGATTGGACATCGGTGGATGAACAGAGGTCGACGAAACGATTTTCCGATCTTTATCATTGAGGAAATGGTTATTTTAGATGAAGTATGTTTTGAAGAGACTGATACATTCGAAATGCGCTTCCGAAACTCACGTTTCGAATGTTAAATCATTATATCGCTCGCAATTGAAGGCTTCGATGATTGTTTCATTTCAATTGTGATTAGACTTCGGAATGAAACAGAGAGGTCGACAGAAACGATTTTTTCGATCTTTATCATTGAAATGTGTTATTTTAAATGAAGTATGTTTTGAAGAGACTGATACATTCGAAATGTGCTTCCGAAACTCATGTTTCGAATGTTAAATCATTATATCGCCTGCAATTGATGGCTTCGATGATTGTTTCAATTGTGATTGGGCTTCGGAGAATGAACAGAGGTCGACAGAATCGATTTTTCAGATCTTTATCACTCAGGAAATCATTATTTTAGATGAAGTATGTATTAGATACATACGATGCGCTTCCTTTGAAGCACGTTTCGAATGTTAC